>JAJKFH010003119.1:0-10248 GCA_023333565.1 Puffinus mauretanicus
TGTTGAAGGGTGAGCGAGTCTTACTGATCACTCCTTGGCTCTCCAGTCGACGAATCAGCTCATGGATGGGGATCAGGGAGTCTCGGTTAGTGCGGTATTGCCGCCGGTGCACTGTTGTGGTAGCAATTGGTACCTGTTGTTCTTGGACCTTCAACAACCCCACAACAGAAGGGTCCTCCGAGAGACCAGGCAAGGTGGACAACTGTTTAATTTCCTCCGTCTCCAGGGCAGCTATACCAAAAGCCCACCGGTACCCTTTTGGGTCCTTGAAATACCCTCTCCTGAGGTAGTCTATGCCAAGGATGCACAGAGCCTCTGGGCCAGTCACAATGGGGTGCTTCTGCCACTCATTCCCGGTCAGGCTCACTTCGGCCTCCAACACAGTTAACTCTTGGGATCCCCCTGTCACTCCAGAAATACAGATGGGTTCTGCCCCTTTATAGCCTGATGGCATCAGGGTACACTGTGCACCGGTGTCTACGAGAGCCTTATATTCTTGTGGATCTGATGTGCCAGGCCATCGAATCCACACGGTCCAGTAAACCCAGTTGTCCCTTTCCTCCACCTGGCTGGAGGCAGGGCCCCTCTAGTCCTGGTCATCATATTCGCTATCCACTTCTTGTAAGTATGAGTCAGAAGTCCCTTTGTTAAGGTCGGGAGTGGAATCAGCCCTTCTACTCTGTCTGGGGAACTCACTGGAGACTGGAGCAGCAGTTTTCCTGGAAGAACCCCCTTTTGTGGTTGTTTTCCCTTGCAACTCGTGTACCCGTGCCTGTAGGACTGAGGTAGGTTTTCCATCCCACTTCCTCATGTCCTCTCCGTGGTCACGCAGGTAAAACCACAGGGTGCCCCGAGGTGTGTACCCACGATGTCTCCTCTCTTGAGCAGAGGGACGCTTGCTCCTAATGGCTGAGACACTGGCCCGTGCAGGTGGGGAGCAGGACATATCCTCTTTGAGTTGCTGGACCTCCTGAGACAGTTTCTCCACAGCAGAGACACAGGCCCGTGGGGAGGAAGAGAGACTTTCTTCATATTGCCGGAGTTGGCCAGCCAGTTCATCCACTGTTTGTTCCTCTCCATCTCTCCAGGTCATTACTGCCAATGAGTTTGCATGTGATGCTGGCGCGCTCCGTACAAACTTCCGCCACATGGGTCAGGTGCATTTGACTTCATCTGGGTCTTTGGATAACTGCTCGTTGTTCAGGTCATCATAAATCACTTCCAGCACAGCTAATTCTCTCAGGTACTGGATACCTCTCTCCATGGTGGTCCACTTGCCTGGGTGGCATATAAAATCTTCCTTGAAGGGATACCTTTCCTTCACACCTGACAGGAGTCGCCTCCAGAGGCTGAGGACTTGTGCCCCTTGTCCAATTGCTGTGTCAATGCCCCCTTCCCTAGAAAGGGATGCTTGGCTTCTCTACCCTCTAATTCCAGGCTACTGGCCCCGTTATCCCAGCATCGGAGCAGCCAGGTGACAATGTGCTCGCCTGGACGGCGGCTGAAGTCTTTTCGCATATCTCGCAGCTCACCCAGAGATAGGGATCGGGTGGTCACCATCTCATTTACGGGTTCTGCCTCCTCCTCCTCCTGTTCTCGTGATGGCCCTGGTTCATCTTCATCCCTTACTAGACGAGCTGATTTTCTTGTGCATTTTCTTTTTTGTATAGGGGCGACTGATACCGGCACAGGTTGGGTCTCTGTCGCAGGGGGCGGAGTAGCTGCCGTGCCTGCCCTGGGGGGTGAGGGAGCCGCTGTGCTTGCTGTGGGGGGAGGAGTAGCCACAGGGCCTGTTGCTTTGTCATCAGCTGCAGAGACATTTCCTTCCCCTTGGGGGTTCTGAGTGATATTAAACAGGGCTCGGTAGGCGTGGGCCAGGCCCCAGCATATTGTAGTGATTTGCGTCTCCCTAGAATGGCCAGGGTGACAGCATGCTTCTTCCAAATATTCTACTAATTTTTCAGGGTTCTGCACTTGTTCAGGGGTAAAGTTCCAGAACACTGGGGATGCCCATCGTCCTAAGCATTTGCCCATGCTTTCCCACTCGCCTTGCCACTCATAACTATCCAGCCTTGGGGCAGATCTCTGGATGACATTCTTAAATTGCTTACTAACCTTGGATGAAACCACAACAATATTCCCAAGGAGTACCAATAGATGTATCCTAACTACCCAGGGATGTTCAAGGTACTGGCAAGTTATTTTAACAAAGGAGATGACATCGTAGAGAAAGGTAGCGAGGGTGCCATTCTCTATTTCCTCCATAAAGAATCTCTCGGAGGAAAAGGTATAATTGCTAATGGTCTCCATGAGGTGGTACCCGAAATGCAGAAACGGCTTCATTACGAATCCCAAATGCCAAATAACCCCCAATGCCAGCGTTTTAGTAACAAATCTCCCAGGCAAAACATCATTAATCACGGCAGAGCACAACAGACTACAAAACCCAACTCCAATTTTTAACAGGTACAGTAAAAACAAGAGCATGGTGCAGAACAAATTAATATGTTACCAGATATAAATTCCTTAATATGCTCTAAATAATCTGTCGTTATCTCAACCCTCCGAGCCCCACGTTGGGCGCCAAAAAGGACTGTCGTGGTTTAACCCCAGCCAGCAAAAATAAACGCCACGCAGCCGCTCGATCACCCCCCCCCTCCCCGGTGGGATGGGGAGAGAATCGGGAGGGCACAAGTAGGAAAGCTCCCGGGTTGAGATAAAAACAGTTTAATAATTGAAATAAAACTAAGTAGAACAGTAAAATAACAATGGGAACAACAACAATAACAGAATACACAAAACAGGCAATGCACGATACAACCGCTCACCGACCGCCGACCGCGTGTCACGAACGGGGGGCGAGCCCCCCCACACACCTGGTTTTATACTGAGCATGATGTCACATGGTATAGAATACCCCATTGGCCAGCTGGGTCCTCCACCCCGGCTGCGCTCCCCCCTCCCGGTGCAAGCATCACCCAGCAACAGCCAAAGCATCAATGGGGCATCAATGGGCCATCAACGCTCCTTTCACACCGAACCCAAAACACAGCACACCCCCCAAGCTACTGGGAAGAAAGTTAACCCTGTCCCAGCTGGAACCAGGACACACACTGATGTTTTTGAATTGTTCGCAGTACCCTGATAGTCAAAAGGACTTTTCAGCTTCCATGCTCTGCCAGGTGCACAGAAGCTGTGAGTGAAACAACCAGGACAGCTAACCCAACTGGCCAGCAGAGTTCCATACCATATGGCGTCATGCTCAGCATATAAGGCTGGGTGAAGAAGAAGGAGGGGGGGGGCGTTCGGAGTGATGGCGTTTGTCTTCCCAAGTAACTGTTACGCGTGATGGAGCCCTGCTTTCCTGGCGATGGCTGAACACCTGCCTGCCGATGGGAAGTAGTGAATGAATTCCTTGTTTTGCTTTGCTTGCGTGCGCGGCTTTTGCTTTACCTATTAAACTGTCTTTGTCTCAACCCAGGAGTTTTCTCACTTGTACCCTTCCGGTTCTCTCCCCATCCCACCGGGGGCTGAGCGAGTGGCTGTGTGGTGCTTAGTTGCGGCTGGGTTTAAAACCACGACAGAATTGCTGGTCGACAGCTGGCTGAACATGAGCCGGCAGTGTGCCCAGGTGGCCAAGAAGGCCAACAGCATCCTGGCCTGTATCAGAAACAGTGTGGCCAGCAGGAGCAGGGAGGTGATCGTGCCCCTGTACTCGGCACTGGTGAGGCCGCACCTCGAATCCTGTGTTCAGTTTTGGGCCCCTCACTACAAGAAGAACATGGAGGTGCTGGAGCGTGTCCAGAGAAGGGCAACGAAGCTGGTGAAGGGCCTGGAGCACAAGTCTGATGAGGAGCGGCTGAGGGAACTGGGGTGGTTTAGCCTGGAGAAGAGGAGGCTGAGGGGAGACCTCATCGCGCTCTACAACTACCTGGAAGGAGGTTGTAGCGAGGTGGGTGTTGGTCTCTTCTGCCAAGTAACAAGCGATAGGACGAGAGGAAATGGCCTCAAGTTGCACCAGGGGAGGTTTAGATTGGACATTAGGAAAATTTCTTTACTGAAAGAGCGGTCAGGCCTTGGAACAGGCTGCCCAGGGAAGTGGTTGAGTCACCATCCCTGGAAGTATTTAAAAGACGTGTAGATGAGGCGCTTAGGGACATGGTGTAGTGGGTATGGTGGTGTTGGGTTGACAGTTGGACTCGATGATCTTAGAAGTCTTTTCCAACCTTAATGATTCTATGATTCTATGATTCTGTGTTCAGTCTCAGCACACACACGGAGCTGTGGGGTATAGAAGTCTCCAGAGAAGTCAGCTGGCAGATTAACATAGAGATCAAATTTACACCTAAGAATGATTGAAGAGAGAGGATTGTTGTAGTTTCACTGGGAATATCAGAAAGGCCTGGGGCAGCTCAAATTGTGAGATCAGAGCCATCAGGGAGCAATAATATAAGCCTAAGAAACCGGAGAAGGAAGACAGAAGTGGCTTAGGGTGTACTTGAGGCAGTAGATCAAAGAGATGACTTGTGAATGAAAAAAGTCAGATCCAAAACTAATTGAGTAAAGGGAAGAGCAGACAGACACAATGACTGAGGCAAGTCTGGTTTCCTTGACCATCTTCTGTTCGACCTGGATTGTGCTTACAGTAGTTACCATTATTATCTCAGGGATATTACAAGTAGGGCACTGGAGGAGATGGTGGCATTAACATGCAGAATGATTATATCAGAGGTACTGTTTATTAGACTAAGCTGTATCCTCTGCAATTGAAATAGCACTGTTGTTACTCGCGTATTTTCTTTCCCTGTTCAGTTAATACTTAGGCAGGGATTACAAGAGGAGGAATCCAGAAGCTTTGAACCTGGGATGCTTTGCTTTGTCCCGTAGGCATGGAGTCACAGGTTGCTCACTGAGGGCACTCAGACAAAGATGTTCCACGGGACACTGAGCTGGAAAGGGGCCAAGGGGACTTCCAGAAACTTCACAACATAAAATTATCTCTAAGATTTAAACCACCAAGGAGTGGGTCTCTGAAAAAGCAAAGCTGTTTCATCGAGATCTCTTCAGTTTTGACACACAGTAACATAAATCATGTCAAGAGATGAAGCAGCTGCCAGTATCAGGGCCTCTGCTTTCCTCTATCTGTTATACCCGACGCAGAAGCGGGGAGGGGTGAACTAAGACCATTATTTTATTTCTAAAACCTTTTTTCCTCAATATCCTGTTCATACCTTTCCCTAGTCACCTTTAATTGTGGTATAGAAGTCTTTTGTCTTAACTATCAGAAGAAAAGCCAACTTAAGAAGCAAACCATTTAGAAAACACAGCAATAAAACAGGATAATAGGAATAAAATCTCAACAGCTTTCAATTTAGACTAGACCAAATGCGGTTTATAACAAGATCTGGTCCATACATTTGCAGCAGCAGAAGGTGAGGTTTCCACTACAGAAAACACTTTAAGGAAGAAAGGACCCCCACAGACATCAAAAGCCTGCAAAAGGGAGACCACCCCTGCAAGGTTAGCTGCCAGACCAGGACGTCTGCGATCTTGCAGGTCCCTCCATGCATGCTGAGTGTGAAGCATGTCGGTTAGACTCCTTATGTGCCTGAAATCAGGAACGTGCTTGCACAGCTGGCTAAATGGAGCTGCTGGTGAGAATTACAGCTCTCAGAGCTGTTGCCCCAACAAAGCTGTAAACTGTAAGTTACTTCAGGGCCAGATGTCATCCAGGCAGGTACATTGCCGACACTGTAGCCACGGGTGATCACCACTGCACTGATTGCTATAGGCAGACTAGATTAGGAAACACCTTTTTTTCCATCTCACCATGCCTCTCTGTCTCCCTCCCCCAGCTCCGTAATATACACTACTGCACACACGTCCTCCGTTTGACATTTTCATCCGTAAAAGTCCTACGAATTGACTGACAGGCTTCTCATGTACCACACACCCTGCCCCAGCTCATCACAGCAGGAAGACAGAAAAAGGTATGTCAGTATGGCTGCATCTCAGCCCCATCAATCAACTCAGCAGTGATGATGAGGCCAAATGAAGTCTTTCCACTCATTAGATTCCTGTGGTCTACGATGTGCCAAGAGTTTGACCACAACTCCCTGGCGTATGTAGATGGCTTCTGTGATTCCCAGGTGGTCTCTCATCAAAATATATCCCAGGCCTGGGTCTGGTTAGCTTCCCAGAACAGATGAGATCGACACAGCCATGGGCTCCAAGGATAATTATTTCTTGAAGAATACACAGTTTTTGTTGTAGGAACAAAGGTCGGCAAACAACCACCACTGTGGAGTCAGAGATGAGAAGTCATAGCAAACCTGAAGAGATAGGGTTATCCACCCTGTTTTGTCTGGGAAAAGCAGAAAAGGAAGGTTTCTATTATATTTTTTCTTAACCAAAACAGTACTCTAAAAGTAAGACCTTAAAACGCAATAATTTTCTTTATTTGCAAATAAGAGATACTATCACATTCTCTAATCCCCAGCAGCTCTGCTCTCTCCCTCCCCTGTTCTGGGCAGCTGTGCTCTTACACCCCTCAGGCCCAGGTGACTGCAGAATCAAGACAATAATTGCTATTGTGCCAGTAAGATAAACCTCTGTTTTTTACAAAAGCCCCTTTTCAGCACAATTTGATACCATTTTATGCTGCAAGAAGAGCACCCAGCTGAGCCCCGAGTCAATACAAAATTCATTAAAGGACCCGGGCACTGGCTTGATCTCCAGGCAGAAGAACAAGGTCTCTCTCTTTCCCTGCCTTTTTACCACACCGCCAGCACAAAAAGGTATGAAACATGCAGGTAAGATTTAATAAATCAGTAGAAGGACTTGTAGCTCTTCCCTTTTTTTTAATGGAAGGATGAAATATAGGAAAAGGACCACAAGAAGCAGGGAGGGAGAACTAGGGAAAGGCAGCAGATGTTGTAAAAGATCTACTTTCATGTTCCCTGTGCACCAGAAATGTGCAGACGAGTGCTGGCAGAGCTACAGTCGGAGTCCATAGCGAGGCTACATCTTACACATCTGGAAGCTATTTGGCAGGGTGTAGAGTTCAAATGTTTTCTGCTTCAGCTGGTTTCAGAGATACCTTTCAGCGCTGGGCTGAGCTCCGGACAGCTCAACCTACAGGCTCATTAAAGAAGGCGTTCCCCGCAGCTTCAGTGCGCTTGCTTCAGCTGTTGTCAGAAGCAGGCATGGGGTTGGGCTTTGCTCTCCCCCCTTTGGCTACAGGGTGCCAGTAACACTCAGCAATGAGAATGATAATAGAGAAACAGGGAGGAGACCAGGGAGAAGAAAACGGCACCACAACTCAGCAAAGCCTGGCCTCATATCAAGAAACAAAATGTACTTGGACAAAATCCAGGGTGTGAGTTAACTTGAGTGCAGAGCAAGCCATTCAGGAAATAAGAAGGTTCGCGCTGCACAGGAACACGGAAGGGTCACATTAGAGCCCATGTGCTTTTTTGCAGAAATCCCTCAGTTTTAAAAAATAAATAAATACAAGCAAAAAGGAAAGGTTTGGTCTCTCTGCCCTAGAAGAAAGGCCATCTTAATCCAGCAGAAAGGAGGCATGCTGCTGGGTCTGGAACTGTTGATATTGCATGACCCAGCCTGGGAGCTCCCAGCAGTCGCCAGAGGTTAACTCTGCTTTATTAAGAAATGTTTCCCAGCAGAGATGCACCTCTGGGACCACCCCATATTCCAGCTAGCATGATGCAGTGCCCACGAGCTACCTGCTGTGCCTGGTGAGGAGAGAGCAAACCAGCAGTGTGGTGCATGATTTACCTCACCAGGATGAGGCCCCCGGGTGCAGCACAACTTGCTGTGACCAGCCTGCTTGGCAGGTCACTGTGACCAGCTAATCGCCCCACTGCCCAAAGTCCTGCTGATGGTGCACACCCAGCAGGTATTTAACAGACTGCAGAGAGCAAGGCTTTCCCCACCTCATAGCACAGGTCCCCGCTGTGCTGCCGCGGGAACCAAGCCAGGGACTTTTGCTGGTGAAGAAAGATGTCTTGTGCAAATAGGAGCCAGGGGCCAAGCTTCACCCTTCTGAACTGACCTTGGACCTTGGACCACCCAGCCAACGTTTCCCCCATTTTCTCCCCTCTGAGTCTCAACCATGCTCAGGAACTTAAAGCAATACATTGATCCAGCTCTTGCAACACCTCCACCTCCAGCTCCCCCGCTCTCACCTCGCTATTTTTATTTGCACTCTGTGCTCTCTGACGGCGTGCACGCCCAGATGCAGGTGATGTTGCATTTTTGCTTTCTTCATTCCACTTCAAAACTTGGAAAACGGCAATATTTATCCACTCATTTTGTGGCTAAGGGCACGGACAGGAGCTGGGGTGACGCAAAGTGCGCGGCACAGGGACGAGGCGGTGGGAAGGCCCCATGCCGTGACATCTCCACATGGCCACTGCGATCACCTCTACCCCCAGTCCAGATGCGCGGCCAGGTAGCCCTGGTTTGAAAACGTCTGGCGGCAGGGTCTGTCAGCTGGGCTTGTGCTTGGAGGGTGCTGCTCGTCTGCCAGCCCAGCCATCGAGTCCTGCACTGACATTTTCCCTGGGTCAGCGTTTCCAAATGTTTTCTCAGCCTGACCCTACCACCTCTCTCCCCCAGCCTCCTCCTTCCCTGGTCTCCCCCATGCCATCCCTCCACGCACCCTGACATCTTCTCCAAAACAAGCATCCACCCCCTCCCTGTCCCTCGGCTACCTGTGCCGCAGCCCTGTGCGCCCACGGCCCTCCCGCCCCGGCGCTGACACGGAGGAACTGCACTATTTCTTTAGATGACATAACGAGAAGGTCAGTCAGGGATTAAAAAAGCCCCAGAGAAACACTAAAATGTTTTGTATCAACTTCAAATGAACAGCAAGACAGGACTTTCAAACTGCTAGTCCCATACGTCAAAAATACAGCCAACTCAGAGAAGAACCCGCACTTGTGGCATAACAAAAATTGAACCCTGGAACAAAGTTAAAATATACCTGATTATGATGGCTGGAAAATCCCAGCAGACTGTGACCCAGATAATTAGTCTTCTCACTACAAATAACTTTACTAGAAAATACACGTGCACCATAAATATCAAATTCACTTCTTTTTTTCAACCTGGTATACCTAGCTTAGCAATACTGACATGACATGGTGCTGCAGAGCCAGACGGTCTGCAGTGGAGAAGGGCTTTAACTACAACGTCCAACTGGCCTGCCTCCACACAGTAGCTCACCTGCACTATCCCCAGCCTAATGGAATAAAGGAAAATGGTTTTGAAATGGGAAAGCACACACTGGAAGCACCTGCAGTACCTATGTTTGGCTTACATGTAAACGCTCTGAATTATAGAGCAAGATGCAGGTTGTAACCTGATGATTATTATCTAGAAGAGGCGAAAGCACTTGCAAACCAGGGAACAAGCACCAGTCCTCCAACGTTGCAGGTGTGGAGAGCCAGGTAGGAGAAAACAAACAAACATCTCAGTCCAAGCTGGGGCCGGGAGCCCTGGGGCAAGGATGCAGCATGACCTCAGAAATGTGAGACCTTTCCCAAAGCCCAGAAAGGGGAAAGGGGAGAGGCGCTTTGGGCATTAGATCAGCTGTTTTCCTCAAGACTGCTTCATAAAAACCCCAGCAGACTGCTGTGCCTGAGCTCTCGGTCACGGTACAAACAACAGAGTTACCCCAGCTTGGCAATGGTGGTGCTAGCAGCCGTGGGGTGTAACGCTCTGAGAACCTAAAGCAACAGGTCTGTGGACAGAGGGTTATATCTTTTATTAGACCCACTAAAAGAGTTGGAAAAAAGCAGAACAGCTTTTGGCATGCAAGCTTTTTCTCAGGTCTGAAATGGAAGTGTGTTATCCTGAAGGAGAGCCGTGACCCAGAAGGAGCACGGAACATCTGAGAAAATAACTGGATGCTGAGAGTCGGTGGATTATTCATGCATATTTGAAATATTAAGTGGTACGGTGACTGTTGACTAGTGCAGCGTTTGGCCAGGAGAAGGGGGCACCCAGCTGCCTGCCAGGGGCTCTCCAAAAGCCAGCTGGAAGCCAGCACGCTGCGCTGGGCAGGGCAGACCCTCCCGCAGCCGGCCAGGCTGGGGCTGGGGCTGGGAATCCCTGCGCCTGGGACACCAACCAAACCAGTGGCTGAGGAGCAAGTGCTGCCCAGGTTCCCAGGCTCCAAGGGATTTCCCAACAACATGTCTACGACAGCACATAGCTTTGCTC